>OY740813.1:3736720-3756720 GCA_963514005.1 Raja brachyura
TAGTGTTAGTGTGCGGGGATCGCTGGTCGGTGCGGACTAGGTGGGCCGAAGGGCCTGTTTCTGTGCTGTATCGCTAAACTAAACTAGACTAGACTGTGTTTTTTTGTTTTCAGGCTTTGACGAACACTAAAGTAAACATTTGCAGCATTCCATTACGACCCTGGGTGTTTGGGTGTCATTGTGTATTGAGAGAGAATTCTCAGCAGATAGATTATAAAAAGAAACACTTCTCCATTTTATTTCACCATTACTTTGCACACATTTATGCCGCTCAATCTCCCAGTATCCAGCCGTCTTCAACAAACAAGTTATTGTCCATCCCAAATGAGTTCTGTTGAGCACGGCTGAGGTTCTAGATCTGGGGCGTTCATCGTCAGTTTGCGAGAGCTCTTCTTCCAGGCCTCAATGTCTTTTGTTTTTACTGTAGCGCATTGAATACGGCCAGTGACGTACTGTGCAGTACATTCAGCGGCATGAAGCAGACTTTAACGCACTTTTGTGAGCCATTCTCTATCGTCGTAAAAATTGAGCTCTGACATAGTTTTTTAATAGATCCGTCAGAGGTTCACTATTCATCTTTCGCTTGTCGATTGTGATTGTGACTATTTACAAAAGTCCTATTGCAGCGGTATTTTCTGTTATCTATTAACTGTTGATGGCCTGGTTCAAGTTCACATTTAATATTCAGAGATACAGCGCAGAAACGGGCCCTTCGACCCACCGAGTCCGCGCCGACCAGCGATCCAAGCACACTTACAATGGATGTTTTCGAGAGAGAGTTAGATCTGGCTCTTAGGGTTAACAGAATCAAGGGATATTGGGGGAAAGCAGGAACTGGGTACTGATGTTGGATGATCAGCCATGATCGCATTGAATGGTGGCTGGAGGGGCCGAATGGCCTACTCCTGCACCTATTTTCTATGTTCCTATGTTACACCACCCTACACACAATAGGAACAATTTTACATTTATGCCAAGCCAATTCACTTACAAACCTGTCCGTCTTTGGAGTGTGGGGGGAATCCGGAGCTCCTGGAGAAAACTCACGCAGGTCACGGGGAGAACGTACAAACTCCGTACAGACAGCACCAGTAGTCAGGATCGAGCCCGGGCCTCCGGCACTGTGAGGCAGCAACTCTACCGCTGCGCCACCGTGCCGCCCTGTACCATGAATGGTTGGGAAAGTATTCTTATTACAATGGTCCAGCAACCAAGTCACACCAGGGTTTGGGTTCTGCACCCCTTTTTAATAGGTGCAGAAGACACTGTAGTTTGGTGCAGGTCCACACTCGAACTAGCATTCACACTGGTGAATGTCGAAGGATACTTTCTGCTACTTTCCTCCTGATCACAGTGTCACCACAAGCAAGGAGCTGGTTGTTAACTTCACCCCCATCCCTAAACTAAAATTAGATAGTAATTAAAATCTAGCAATTAATTCCTTTCATATTACCTGGAATTCTTAATCGGTACTATTCACTTCATCATATTTATTGGTGTGTGACAAGCATTTTAATCTGTTGTTAATACATACAATACTAACTGCTATAGTAACTTGGTGGGTCAGGAAGCATCCCTGGAGGACATGGATATGCAACATTTCAAGACCCGAAATGTTGTCTGTACATGTCCTGCAGAGATGCTGAGTGACCTGCTGAGTTACTCCGGCACTTTGTATTCCATGCAAGATCCCAGCATCTGCAGTTCCGTGTGTTTATGTATAACTCAGAGATATTTGTTAGATAGTTGATTAGGTTTGTTTATAGTTATGTGTACCGAGGTACAGTGAAAAGCGTTTGTTGCGGGCTAACCAGCCAGCGGAAAGACAATACATGATTACAATCGAGCCATTCACATTGTACAGATACATAACATAGGGAATAACGTCAATAGGGTTCAGTGCAAGATTTTGGCAATCTGAGTTAATGTGTTTTGGATTGAGACCCTTGTTCAGGTCTGACGAAGGGTCTCGACACAAAACGTCATCTATTCCTTCTCTCCAGAGTTGCTGCCTGACCCGCTGAATTACTCCAGCTTTTTGTGTCTATCTTCGGATTAAACCAGCATCTGCAGTTCCTTCCTACACATTGATGTTGCCTGTAACAGTTAATAAGGAAGTAAAGGGCCTGTCGCGCTGCCGATTTTTTTGGCAAATGCCGGCATCATTGACTGACGTATTGGGTCACCGGAAAATTAGCGGCGTGACGCGGCGTGATGGCGTATTGACGCGCGGTGGTTTTTCAAGTGTCGCAACATTTTGTTTGTCGCCGCTGGAATTTGAAATGTTCAAAATCTTTTGGCGACACTAATATGTCGCCGGAAAAATCGGCAAGTGGGACAGGCCCTTAAATGGGCAATTTGCAGTGAATACTTTGACTACGAGCCTTTGCGTGCAGCTGAGATGATTTATGAGGTGACGGGCTGAGTATGGACATTGTGGGCCAAAGAGTCTGTTCCTGTACTGTTTTGTTTCATGTCTACATTATGAATTGCTCTAATCAGGGTGGCATTCTCACCCTGCTCTGTTGTAATCTCCTTCAGAGCTTCGACAGTTCTGTAACTCTTGAAACTATGAAGCATTTTGATGGGCTAATGCAGTAAAGTGCGTACCACTGGCTCCTTCAGCAATTAAAACAAGTGACCAGGGGTGAACTGAAATTCATTGCAAGGTGAAAGTCATTAAAGCTTGGAATCCTTGCCGCATGAAGGAGTTGAGGCAGGTAAAACACCATGAATAATTGAAGCAGAGAAAGGTATAAAGACTTCTTAATGCCGCGAGAAAATGGGATTGGTTTTGGATTGCTTAGAGCCCCACAGGACCATTGCAGATGACTGTTCAGCCTCATCTTAAATCGTGCCAACCACGACATAAAAATGTCAGCGGACCTCAAGATTGGATTATTGATTTTTTTTTTTCCTGCTTTATTAATGAAATATGAAGTACCTCGTGGCTTAAACCTATCTCTCATCTGGACGTGCATCGTCGCAGGAGGTGTATGGAGTTAGAAAAAGGTAGATGGATATGGGGAAAAGTCATCATTTTAGGAGGTGACTGACCAATCTGACCCGCACTGGATGGTGAATATAAGAATATGCCAACAAACTGGGAGCCTTAAACTCTCCATCTGACTCCGTTTACAAGGATGAGTCGCACCCTGGCCACATACAGTGAGGAAGCTCTTGTTTTTTCTTTAAAAAAAAATTAGATTATAAGGTTAAAAATGAAGCTGTATAATAATTGTATAACTGCTATGTCGATCGTCTTATCCTTGTACAATTGCTTCTAATAAAATTAATTTAAAAAAAAAGTGAGGCAGCTTTCTAGAGGAGATTTACTAGAATGTTGCCTGGGTTCCAGCAACTAAGTTACAGAGAAAGGTTGAACAAGTTAGGTCTTTATTCTTTTGAGCGCAGAAGGTTAAGGGGGGACTTGATTGAGGTCTTTAAAATGATGAAAGGGATAGACAGAGTTGACGTGGATAAGCTTTTCCCATTGAGGGTAGGGAAGATTCAAACAAGAGGGCATGACGTGAGAATTAAGGAACAGAAGTTTAGGGGTAACATGAGGGGGAACTTCTTTACTCAGAGAGTGATGGCTGTGTGGAATGATCTTCCAGCAGAAGTGGTGGAGGCAGGATCGATTTTAACATTTAAAAGTAAAGTGGATAGGTATATGGACGGGAAGGGAATGGAGGGGTATGGTCCGAATGCAGGTAGATGGGACTAGGGGAAAATAAATGGTCGGCACGGACTGGAAGGGCCAAGAAGGCCTGTTTCCGTGCTGTAATTGTTATATGGTTATATGGTAAGCTACTGCCGATGGAAGGAACAATGGAGGACCCAGTGAGGGGCAACCACCGTGAGGGAGGGGGGAGTTTGTAACTTTTTCCCTGCCCTTTATGTGGTGACTATTTACGTACTTTGGGTACGGAAGCGAAGAATCTCACTGTGACTTGTCACAAGTGACAATAAACTGTTCAATTCAATTAAATTCATTATCTGTTGAATGTGGGAGGAGACCCGTGTCCTCACGGGGAGAATGTGGAACTGTGGACCCGAGAGGTCAGTCCACCACCTTGTGGCCCTCATTCAGTCAGGCAAGCAAGTACAGTGACTGGACCATCACACAAACCAACCTCCCATCTATTGACTCCATCTACACCTCATGCTGCCTCGGCAAGGCCAGCAGCATCATCAAGGACCAGTCGCACCCTGGCCACTCCCTCTTCTCCCATCTCCCATCGGGCAAAAGGTACAGAAGTGTGAAAAGGCACACCTCCAGATTCAGGGTCAGTTTCTTCCCAGCTGTTATCAGGCAACTGAACCATCCTACCACAACCGGAGAGCAGTGCTGAACTACTATCTACCTCAATTGTGACCCTCGGACACCGTTATTGTATCTGTCTCACCAGCTCAGGCACTGTGTTCCAGGCCCCCCCCCCCACCCACAGTGGAAAAAAAAGCCTTCCCCTGCACATCTCCACTAAACTCTCCCCTTGTCACCTTATAGCAATGCCCTCTAGTGTGGGACATTTCCATGCTCTGACAAGGGTTCTGACTGTCTACCCTATCTTTGTCTCTGATAATTTTATATACTTTGATGTCAAGTTTCCCCTCAACCTCCGATCTCAAAGAAGAGGTCTGAATATTTTTCTCCTTTGTAGTATATTCAAATTGTTACAGTACAAAAGGAGGCCATTCGACCCTCTCATGAGTGGATTGACCAACATTCAACTTCATTCAACTATCTGCTCCTACTCCAACTTTCATAAGTCCTTAAGTTGTGGGAGGAGAATTAGGCCATTCGGCCCATCAAGTCTTCTCTGCTGTTCAATTATGCCTGATCTATCTTTCCCTCTCAACCCCATTGTCCTGCCTTCTTCCCTTCTCCCCATAACCTCTGATACCCGCACTAATCAAGAATCTGTCAATTCCCACGTTCAATATATCCATTAACTTGTGGTAATCAAAGAAGAGTTGCGAAGAGCTTATTCCTTCTAATGATTCTCTCTCACTCTTGCCTAATTGCTCCTCAAGGTTTTGGCATTTTCTGGAGCTGTTCTTTGGTTCAAACAGTCCCTGAGATGTCCTGCCTGTGGAAGGAACCCAACCTAAAATGGTCTCTCCTTTGAACTCCATCCAAGCATTAGGCTTCCACTCCTTACAACAGCACTCCATGCAACGGACACATACTTGAATCAAGAACCTGAGGACATGGGTTTAAGGCCTTTAATGCACCCATCATTGAAGCAAGTCCTTCGGCTCAACTTACCCACAGCGACTGACATGTCCTTATATAAGTGCAACATGACCTCCCAACTTTTATACTTAATACTAAGGTGAGGGGAGAAAGATTTAACAGGAACCTGAGGGACAACTTTTTTGACATGTTTGTAGGTTAATTGACTTGGTAATTTGTCCCTTGTGTGTGTAGCATAGCATTAGAGTGTGGGTCGGTAGGGACTCGATGGGCCGAAGGGACTGTTTCCGATCTGTATCTCTAAACTAAACTAAACTATATAAGGTTAATGTACTTCTCCGATGCCTTACAACCATCTTCAGTTGATGCTTTTAATAATTTCGACTTTGGTAAACAAGCATGTCACACTGAAGTAGATGAGCAAGTGTTTAATGGCACTGTTAAACGGATGCCTTCTTCTTGCTTATGTGTGCGGTGTGATACTAACCTCATTAACACTGTCTTCATTCAAGTTGAGAATGTGTGGAGTTTGTCAGCTCTGGGCATCTCAAACTGATCTAAAATCTCATCTGACATGGCTGATCTGCCCGGTTAGAATTGGTGCAGTGTAATTGGAAATCACTCTTCTATCTAAAAGGCTTCTACAAGCACATTTTAGTTTGGTTTAATGATACAGCGTGGAAACAGGCCCGTCGGCCCATCGAGCCCGCACCGACCAGCGATCCGCGCACATTAACACTATCGTACACACACTAGGGACTAATTTACATTTACACCAAGACAATGAACCCACAAACCTGTTGGATGCTGGTTTGCACCGTAGATAGACACATAACACTGGAGTACTCAGCGGGACAGGCAGCATCTTTGGACCCTTCATTGAGAGTTACAGGTGTCAGTACTCCGCTCCACCTGATCTGCAACTCTCTCGGCGCAGCGGTAGAGTTGCGGTCGTACAGCACCAGAGACCCAGGTTCGATCCTGGCTCCGGGTGCTGTCTGTACGGAGTTTGCACGTTCTCCCCGTGACCACGTGGGTTTTCTCCGAGATCTCCGCTTTTCTCCCACACTCCAAAGACGTACGGGTTTGTAGGTCAATTGGCTTATGTAAATTACAAATGGTCCCGACTGTGTGTAGGATAGTGCTAGTGTAGGGGGATCGCTGCTCGGTGCGGACGCGGTGGGCCGAAGGCTCTGTTTCCACGCTGTATCACTGAACCAAACTAAAATGTGCTTGTAGAAGCCTTTTAGATAGAAGAGTGATTTCCAATTACACTGCACCAATTCTAACCGGGCAGATCAGCCATGTCAGATGAGATTTTAAAATTTCTCAATAAGTCCTCAAATTTCTCCTAAACTGTTATATTTTACAAATGCTCAGTAAAAATCTTTAGTTCTTCTTGATGCCATAACCACGGGAAGATCAACATAAGTTCTACTCCAGTACATTAATCTGTTCTGCACAGTTACTTTATTATGCTGATTGATTCAGATCGTCTTAAAGTAAACTGATTAGTATTAAAATAAAGCTTGATCCAATATTTTCTTTCAGATAGTCTATAAACAGTGGCGATTCATGCCAGTGATGCCGCGACTAAATGGTGTGTATCTGAAGTATACATGTTGATCTGTAGTACGCAGAAAAATTTCTTTCGTCAAATTTATAACACTGCATCTTAAAACATAATGATTGTTGTCTGGAATTTTAGTTTAGTTAGTTTGGAGATGCAGCACGGAAAAAGGCCCTTCGGCCCATCGAGTCTGCGCCGACCAGCGATCCCCGTACATTACGTGACAAGGGGTCACAGCTTAAGGATAAGGGGGAATTCCTTTAAGACCGAGATGAGAAAGACTTTTTTCACACAGAGAGTGGTGGGTCTCTGGAACTCTCTGCCACAGAGGGTAGTTGAGGCCAGTTCATTGGCTATATTTAAGAGGGAGTTAGATGTGGCCCTTGTGGCTAAGGGGATCAGAGGGTATGGAGAGAAGGCAGGTACGGGATACTGAGTTGGATGATCAGCCATGATGACATTGAATGGCGGTGCAGGCTCGAAGGGCCGAATGGCCTACTCCTGCACCTATTTTCTATGTTTCTATTAGCACTATCCTACACACTGGGGACAATTTTACAATTTTTACCAAAGCCAATTAACCTGCAAACCTGTACGTCTTTGGAGTGTGGGAGGAAACAGGACCACCCGGGGAAAACCCCACATGGTCATGGGGAGAACGTACAAACTCCGTGCAGACAGCACCCCTAGTCAGGATCGAACCCAGGTCCCTGGTGCTGTAAGGCAGCAACTCTACCGCTGCACCACCGTGCATATGTAGCAGTGTTGTATTTTCATTAGTGATAGGAGCCGAATTAGGCCAGTCGGCCCATCGTCTACTCCGCCATTCAATCATGGCTGATCTATCTCTCCCTCTCAACCCCATTCTCCTGCCATAACCACTGACACCCGCACTAATCAGTCGAATCTCTGCCTTAAACATATACATTGACTTGGCCTCCACTGTCAAGTAAATGGCATCAAGTTGGGAAAAGGGGAAGTACAACGGGATCTGGGGGTCCTTGTTCATTAGTCTATGAAAGTAAGCATGCAGGTACAGCAGGCAGTGAAGAAAGCGAATGGCATGTTGGCCTTTATAACAAGAGGAGTCGAGTATAGGAGCAAAGAGGTCCTTCTGCAGTTGTACAGTGCCCTAGTGAGACCACACCTGGAGTGTGGTGTGCAGTTTTGGTCCTCTAATTGGAGGAAGGACATTCTTGCTATTGAGGGAGTGCCGTGTATGTTTACAAGGTTAATTCCCGGGATGGCGGGACTGTCATATGCTGAGAGAATGGAACGGCTGGGCTTGTACACTCTGGAGTTTAGAAGGATGAGAGGGAATCTTTTTGAAACATATAAAATTGTTAAGGGTTTGGACACGCTAGAGGCAGGAAACATGTTCCCGACATTGGGGGTGTCCAGAACCAGGGGCCACAGTTTAAGAATAAGGGATAAGCCATTAAGAACGGAGACGAGGAAACACCTTTTCTCACAGAGAGTTGTGAGTCTGTGGAATTCTCTGCCTCAGAGGGCGGTGGAGGCCGGTTCTCTGGATACTTTCAAGAGAGAGCTGGATAGGGCTCTTAAAGATAGCGAGTCAGGGGATATGGGGAGAAGGCAGGAACGGGGCACTGATTGGGGATGATCAGCCATGATCACATTGAATGGTGGTGCTGGATCAAAGGGCCGAATGGCCTACTCCTGCACCTATTGTCTAGTGTTGTCCTTGGCAATGAATACACCCTCTGACTAAAAAAATTCCTCCTCATCTCCTTTCTGAAGGTACATTCTGTTATTCTGAGGCTGTGGCCTCTTGTCGTAGACTCTCCCACTAGTGGAAACATCCTCTCCACATCCACTCTATCCAGGCACATTCCCTATTCAATTTGACAGCATTCAGTTGAGCAGAGCCGACTCCTTTGACAAGGGCTGGGTGCATTCTTGACCGATATTCGACGGCAGTGAGTTCAGTCCAAGAGCTTGTAAACAATAATTCAACTCGAGCGCTCGACAAGAGATGCGGCTTTAGCAGCTTAGCCCGTCGTAGATCTCGCAGAGCCCATTCCTTCAGGAAGAGTGGGGTTTTAAATTGGATGTCGACATGGTCCCTTGGAATTTCTCAAATGGAATTTGACCCTCAAAATTGCAAAAGGAACTCGGTGGCCGATGAAATGTTTGCTCAATGAAGGCGCCGATATTAAAGAGCAGATCAGAGAAATGCAAACAGACGTTATGAAAACCGCGAGGCAAAGTCATTAACTGTCTGGCCAGGGTTAAACCCAAAGTACACACTGAGGGACTAAAGTCAATGGTAAATAATATCTCATGATATACCCTTCACTGTAAATCACACAAGTGAAGAACCACACGAGACATTGTGAAACATGAAGTTTAATTACAGGAGCAGCAGTTTTTATGCTTCTCCTTCCACAGCCCGACTCCCTCATCGATGGTGACAGGGCATAGTCTCACAAAGCTTTCCAACAAGCTCGGAGGAGATCTTATTAAACTGCCGCTCGCTGAATGACAGAAAAGTAATTCCACTTAATGTTGCGTTCAACATTCAAAAACGTACTCCTTCCTCCCAGTGTCTGAAGTGATCTAATTTGGTTTACTTTAGTTCGGTTTAGAGCTTGGGCCCACTGAGTCCGCGCCGACCGGCGATCCCCGTAGACCGGCGCTGTCCCACACACACGAGGGATAATTGTGCTGTCCTACAGAGCTTGCAGCACCGGAGACCCGGGTACGATCCCGGCTACAGGTGCACATCTGGAAGAAGTTTGTACGTTCCCGCCCCCCCCCGTGACCTACGTGGGGTTTCTCCCAGATCTTCGGTTTCATCCCACAATTCCAAAGACATAGAAACATAGAAACATAGAAAATAGGTGCAGGAGTAGAGGCCATTCGGCCCTTCGAGCCTGCACCGCCATTCAATATGATCATGGCTGATCATCCATCTCAGTATCCTGTACCTGCCTTCTCTCCATAAACCCTGATCCCCTTAGCCACAAGACATACAGGTTTGTTGGTTAGGGGGTACACAAAAGGCTGGAGAAACTCAGCGGGTGCAGCAGCATCTAAGGAGCGAAGGAGATAGGCGACGTTTCGGGTCGAGACCCTTCTTCAGACCGTATTTAATTGGCCTGGAAAAATTGTAAATTGTCCGTAGTGTGTGTAGGATAGTGTTCATGTGCGGGGATCGCTGGTCGGCACAGACTCGGTGGGCCGAAGGGCCTGTTTCTGCAATGTATCGTTAAGCAGAACTAAAGTGAAAGACGTCAGTGTTGAATTATAAAGACAGAGACCTGTGAAGGCAGGATCCTTTAGAGTTTTGCCGAGGCAGATCTATGCATTGTGAAAAGCTGCCCTTGGAAAGCTGAAATGCAGTTGGATGCTCAATGACTTTCTATGCTTCCGAGCTATGTATTATTAGTACTGAATGCAACCCACACGCCTAACAATCGGCATAATAATCCTGACTATGCTCAGAGCTCAGGTTTCCAATGGAATGCTACAGCATTGCACAATGAAAATGTTAATTGTGGAACTCTATAGAGTAGGAGGGAACTGTAGATGCTGGTTCACACTGAAGATAGACACACAATAGACAATAGGTGCAGGAGTACGCCATTTGGCCCTTTGAGCCAGCACCGCCAAGCAATATGATCACGGCTGATCATCTAAAATCAGTACCCCATTCCTGCCTTCTCCCCATATCCCTCGCTTTCTTTTGCCCCAAGAGCTAAATCTACTGTAACTCCTTGTACTTTCCGAAGATTCCACTGGGGTCTATGCTGGAAGTTGGACAGTTTTATACTGCAATATTTTTACATTTATCAAGCCAATTAATTAAGCCAATTAACCTACAAACCTGCACGTCTTTGGAATGTGGGAGGAAACCAAAGATCTCGGAGAAAATCACGGGGAGAACGTACAAAAAGTACAGATATCGCCCTTCGTCAGGATCGAACCCGGGTCTCCGGCGCTGGACTTTGCTGTGAGGTGGCAACTCTACCGCTGCACCACCGTGACTGCCCTCTTGAACTCTCTCTTGAAAATGCTGGAGTAAGCTCAAGATAGTGCTAGTGTGCGGGGATCGCTGGTCGGTGTGGACCCAGTTGGCCGAAGGGCCTGTTTCCGTGCTGTTGGTCTAAAACTAAAAAGACATATGGTATGCTTACCTTTATGGGTTGTTGCGTAGAAAATTTGGACTTTTGTTGGGCTGTTTTTAGAATACGTTGTGCAGTTCTGGTAAACTGGGGAACCAGCAGAAAACCCACGCAGGTCACGGGGAGAACGTGCAAACTCCGTACAGACAGCACCCGTGGTCAGGATCGAACCCCGTGACTCTGGCGCTGTGAGGCAGCAACTCCACCACCTGCGCCACCGTGCCGCCAAAGCCTTTCGTTACTAGTACTAATATTTCCTTAAGTAGATCAATATCAATTATTTGATGTAATGGGCAAGTAGGGCCGAATGGCCTGTTTCCACGCTGTAAGCTTTGATGACTATATTGATTCTATTAAGTGCCTTGAGATTTTTGACTATTTTCAAAGTGCTTTATAAATATCATATTGTTGTCGGAGAAAATAATTGGTTGTAATTGGTTCGCCCTTGAAGTCATTTTTATAGGACATTGCTATGGAATGGACATGTTTTATCATTAAATGTTTAACTTGTTGGAATGGCTGCAAAATAAAACTGAAATAAAGATTTACTCCATGACAGTCCTTCCTTCCCCTTGATATTGCTTTCCACTTGAACTGCAACTGAAGCATCGTATCGCAACCAGAGAGCATTCGTAAACTACTATCGAACTATCTTCGATCGGGCTTTACGGGCTTTACCCTGCACTAAACGTTATTCCCTCATCATGTATCTGTACACTGTGAATGGCTCGATTGTAATCATGTATTGTCTTTCCGCTGACTGGTTAGCACGCAACAAAAGCTTTTCACTGTACCTCGGTACACGTGACAATAAACTAAACTGAACTGAACAGAATATGATGAGAGAGAGAGAGAGAGAGAGAGAGATAAAGGAAGAGAGAGAGAGAGAGAGAGAGAGAGAGAGAGCGGACGGTCGATGGTCAGGCTAGAGTCGGCTGCCTGCCCCTCTTCCGGGCCTACGTCCGTGCACGTGTGTCCCTGGAGAGGGAACACGCGGTGTCCACGGGGACTCTGGAGGCCTTCCGTCAACGCTGGTCACCGCGTGGGGTTGAGAGTATTGTAAACAATGAATGTACTGTTGTACTACAGTGATTTGTTAAAGAAGGAACTGCAGATGCTGGAGAATCGAGGGTTACACAAAAAGCTGGAGAAACTCAGCGGGTGCAGCAGCATCTAAGGAGCGAAGGAGATAGGCGACGTTTCGGGTCGAGACCCTTCTTCAGATGATTTGTTTGCTATAGTGTTATTTTTGATTATGTTTTGATGTGTTGTATTATATGATTGTGTTGAATAAAGTTTTTGAAAAAGGAAAAAAAAAAAGAGAGAGAGAGAGGAGCATCCTCCCCTCCAAGACCAAGCTCCCATGATTCCAACTCCACCCCCAGGATGGAGCCGGCCTTCTTGATGAGTTTGTTGATACTGTTGGCGTCCGCGGCATTCGCCCTGCTGCCTCAGCACACGGCAGCGAAGAAGACGGCTTTTTGTGTATCAATGCCCAAAACCCAACAGGTTTCAGGATCGGCACGGTGGCGCGGAGGTAGATTGCTGTCTCAGAGTGAAAGAGACCCAGGTTCAATCTGCCAGATGAGCATTCTGGTGATTTCTAAAGAAAGCACGTACGGGGTGATTTTACTCGACACACAGCTTTTGACAAAGTAAAAAACGAAATAAGCCTCAATAAAGTCTTCACCTTTGCTTGGGTTCCTGAACCGACCTGATTAACCCTGAAGATAGACACAAAACACAGGAGTAACTCAGTGGGACCCTGAAATTGGTTCAGCAATGGAACTCTGTGGACCACCTCATGGACATGGTTCTCGGATTATACTGTAGATAAACCAAAGGCAGACATGTAAAGCTAGACACAGAATGCTGGAGTATCTCTAAACTAAACTAGACGGAACATAAATTAATCACAAATTATACAAGACCGCAAAAAGAAAATTTGGAAATGTTAAAACATAATCAGAGAACAATGTGTAGGAGGGTTACACAAAAGGCTGGAGAAACTCAGCGGGTGCAGCAGCATCTAAGGAGCGAAGGAGATAGGCGACGTTTCGGGTCGAGACCCTTCTTCAGGTTTTAAATATTATGGTGCTCGAGATGGTGGCCTGCTGCTCGTCAGTGGGGTCATGGTCTAGGGGTAAGTATGAGGAGGTGTCCGAGAGTTGGCGCGTGGCCTACGCTTTGCAGAGATCGACGCGCCAGACTACCACGGCACCTCCCTTGTCAGCGGGTTTGATAACCCAGTCTGGGTTGTTACGGAGTGAGTCGATGGCCTGAAGAAGGGTCTTGACCTGAAACGTCGCCTATCTCCTTCGCTCCTTAGACGCTGCTGCACCCGCTGAGTTTCTCCAGCTTTTTGTGTAACCCTCGATTCTCCATCATCTGCAGTTCCTTCTTTAACAACAATATGTAGGAGGGAACTGCAGGTGCTGGTTTACACCGAAGATAGACACAAAATGCTGCAGTAACTCAGTGGGTCAGGCAGCATCTCTGGAGAGAAAGAATGGGTGACGTTTCTGGTCAAGACCCTTCTTCAGACTGATGTCAGGGGGGAGGGAGATACATAGATAAGGAAGTGTAAGGTGTGAAAACAGGACAAAGGAAATTGTATAATAGATCATTGCTAGCTGGGAGAAGATAACATTTTCCTTGATTTTTCCTTGACCTCCAGATGTCTGCAGATGGGTCTCAACCAGCATTATCTAGACTCTAGCACTATCCTTCCCTCCTGGGACGATTTACAATTCCAAATTGTAAATTGTGTGGGAGGAAATCGGAGCACCCGGAGAAAACCCACGCTGGGAGAATGTACAAGCTCCGTACAGACAACAGCTGTAGTCAGGATCGAACCCAGGTCTCTGCCGTTGTAAGGCAGCAACTCTACCGTGCTGACTTGCCCTTGACTTGGTGTGAATGGCATTTGTATATTGAGGGTTATTTCATCATCTCTTCCAGATCGCAAGGAGCTGACATTCATCAAGACTCGCTTGTGGAACCATTCCAAAAATGGTGAGTTCAACTTTTTTTAAATTAACACTGGAGACTGTTTAGCAAAATAGTTTATACTAACAAAATGTCATTTTGAAATGTTGGTGTGTTAATATTGACCAAATTAATGACATCATAAAATGGAGGATTCCTGCATTTGTCATTATTGTTTGGCATTTGTCAGTGGAAATTAGCAGGCTGCGGATGGCGCCAGCCAGTCTAGGCCTAGATTGATATGCAGGATGGTGAAGGATCCAGCTGTTCTTCTAAGCTCCTTCCTATTGATAACACGTATAACAACTCTGCAAAAGAAACTTAAATGCATCGGTTTGATTGGATCGCTGCAAGTGGATTGTAAATAGTGTAAATAATGTTGCGAGACAGTTGCCCCGCTGTTTGTTGATTGGTCAAAATGTTAAGCCTTGGAGGAATTGTTTTGTGTTCCAGGGTAAATGTTGCATTAATCAGTTGGTTCGCTTTCTTTCAGAAGCTCTGTAGACAAGCAATGTGTAGAAGACTCTGTAATTGGTTTGGGGAACTGTCAATAATGTATTGATGTAATTAATATGTTTGATTGGACTGCGAAGAGACCACCCCTATGTAGTTCGGCCCCTCAAGGTTCGTGGACCTGTAAAAGGTGTTTCCATTTTGGATCGGTGTCGATCTTCTGGAAGAGCGCTTGGTACTGAGTGAGCTTTTGGAGTGTGTCTGCTTGCACAAGGCTAAAGGCTTGGCCAGGCAGTGACAAGGATCGAACCTGCAGCGGTTTAGGTATCGTATAGGGGGAATTTGAGTTCATTCTAAAATAATAAAGTTTAGTTGGTCCAGTGCTTGAGTCAGCGTTTTAACTGAACTAGACTTGCGGGGTAAGCTTTAGGAGCATATTTATAGGTGTCAAAGACTTGGGGAATGTCCAAGTATGCTTCTATTCATTGAGCAATCGTACACGTCGTGCAGTGGGGACACAAATAAGACATTTTCAAGTGTGTGAGGGGGGAGTGGTCATTGCAAGTTGCTACCATATTGTTGAAGGTTAAGGGACAGAAGTTTAGGGGTAACATGAGGGGGAACTTCTTTACTCAGAGAGTGGTGGCTGTGTGGAATGATCTTCCTGCAGAAGTGGTGGAGGCAGGATCGATTTTAACATTTAAAAGTAAAGTGGATAGGTATATGGATGGGAAGGGAATGGAGGGGTATGGTCTGAGTGCAGGTAGATGGGACTAGGGGAAAATAAATGGTCGGCACGGACTGGAAGGGCCGAGAAGGCCTGTTTCCGTGCTGTAATTGTTATATGGTTATATGGTTATATCAGCAGTAACGCTTGGGCAGCTTACACCCCAGCGGTGTGAACATTGACTTCTCTAACTTCAAGTGACCCTTGCTTTCCCTCTCTCTCCACCCCCGCCCCCTTCCCAGTTCTCCCACCAGTCTTACTGTCTCAGACTACATTTTATCTCTGTTTGCTTTATTGTTACCTTCTCCCAATTAACAAAGATCTATTCTACTTGTTCCTTGATCTCCATCCCCTTTGTGCGGTTTTCACACCTTGCACTTCCTTATCTATCTTTGGTTTAAACCAGTACGTGCAGTTCCTTCATACACATTCTACACACCTGGCAGGTGTAGTAGGACACTGGTGAGGGAGGGTTTCGAGTAAGCTGATGGTTGGACAGACGCCAGAGATGAAAAGACCGAGGTCCTTTTCATTGACTCCATTTGCACCTCACGCTGCCTCGGTGAGGCCAGCAGCATCATCAAGGACAAGTCGCATCCTGGCCACTCCGTCTTCTCCCCTCTCCCATCAGGCAAAAGTTATAGAAGTGTGAAAACGTACACCTCCAGATTCAGGGACAGTTTCTTCCCAGCTGTTATCAGGCAACTGAACCATCCTATCACAACCAGAGAGCATCAGTGCTGAACTACTATCTACCTCATTGGTGGCCCTCAGACTATCTTTGATCGGACTTTGCTGACTTTACCTTGCACTAAACGTTATTCCCTCATCATGTATCTACGCACTGTGGACGGCTCGATAGTAATCATGTATTGTCTTTCCGCTGACTGGTTAGCACGCAACAAAGGCTTTTCACTGCACCTCGGTACACATGACAATAAACTAAACAGAACTGAACCAATACACTGTTCGGTAAAACGGGCCAAAGCTGGAATTAATTTTTCATGGATCATCATGGGGAAAAATCCCGGATATGAATCTCAGTGTTGGCAGCTCAGTCATTAATATGATTACTCAACAATAAGCATCGAAGCAAAGATTGGACGACTATGTGAAAATATAATTCTTTCCCACCATAGCTTCTATTCATTGTAATATCATTAATGGTTGTTTCCTGTGCGACTGCCTTTATGTGCCTGTAAAGGTGAGTTACGGCATTGAATGTGAAGGGATGAGGAGAGTTTACGCTGCACGTCTTGCTTTTGTATATGTCATAATTCTTGTCTCAGGTTGCAAAGCAAAGCAGAAAAGAGCTTGTCTAGGAGGCCATTAGAATTTATTAAATGCCAAATTGCATTGGGTACTTTACGCACTACATTGCATGTTACTGGGTGAGCAATTTGTTTGCAACGCAAAGCCAGACATAACTCATCAGAATATGACCAGACTGAGGCTTGGCTTCTCTTTACTAATTCACTACTTCACATATAGACTCCAATGACTCCATCTACACCTCACGCTGCCTCGGCAAGGCCAGCAGCATCATCAAGGACGAGTCGCATCCCGGCCACTTCCTCTTCTCCCCTCTTCCATCGGGCAAAAGGTACAGAAGTGTGAAAACGCACACCTCCAGATTCAGGGACAGTTTCTTCCCAGCTGTTATCAGGCAACTGAACCATCCCACCACAACCAGAGAGCAGTCATTGGAGATCCTCGGAAGTACCTTGTACGTTCTCCCCGTGACCTGCGTGGGGTTTTCTCCGGGTGCTCCGGTTTCCTCCCACCAAAGAAGTGCAGGTTTGTAGATTAATTGGTTTGGTATAGTTTTTTTAGTTGTTTTTAATTTTTATTTTTTAACTTTGTATCTTTATTTATTAGCGGTACTGTAAGTTACATCAGTGTACATCCCTTGTATTGTATTACAGTCATTGTACCCCTTAATTTTTTGTTTTTTATTTTAAGGCTTGAGAAAAGAGCGAATAGAGAGAAAAATAGCAGCGTAGAAAGTAGAAAAGTGAAACGGAGATGTGAAAATGCCAAGGCGTGACAGAGGGAAAGGAAACCCTTGAAGAGTTAGAGACCGGAGATTAAGAGATCGACCCTGGAGAGGGAAGAAAAAGAACGAGAGAAAAATAGAGACAGAAAAAAGAAAAGCCAGTTACTTTATTATAAACATCTCGCAAAAGGAATCTACCAACTCGACAGTTTTTCTTCCCCCTTTACCAAGACCCGACACCGGTACTTTTTTGAGGTATTCTTGCACCTTATCCTTGTAATAGATTTATAAATGCAGACCACGTCTTATAGAAACAGTCTGATTTCCTGTTAGTCGGAGTTTCATATCTTCCAAGTGTAGTGTTTCGAACATAGATGAAATCCACATATTGACTCTGGGTACCGGAGAATTTTTCCAGAATTTTATAGTTATAAATAACCATTGGTATAGTTATAGTTATAAATAGTCCCTAGTGTGTGTGCAGGATGGTGTTAGTGGGCGGGGATCGCTGGTCGGCGCGGACTCGGTGGGGTGTAGGACCTGTTACTGTGCTGTATCTCTAAACTAATTTTCCGACATTAAAGTAGTATAATGCGTCACCCTAACACCAGTGCATGAAAGTTTTGCAAATTGTTAGAACTTCAGATGACGATGACACTTTATTATCACTTGTACCGAGCTAGGTGCAGAGAAATTATTTGTTTTGGGGTTCAAACTACGCAAAGGAGTCGCCACAAAGGTGCCGACATCGTTGCAAAAGGTGCTCATCCTTCCTTTGTCCCCTCACGCCAGGTCCCCCTTTGTTTTGTTTGGTTTAGTTCAGAGATACAGCGCGGAAACAGACCCTTCGGCCCACCCTCCACACCGGCCAGCGATCCCCGCACACTAACACTACCCTACACACACACACTAGGGACAATATACAGCTACACCAAACCAATTCACTTACGAACAAACCTGTACGTCTTGTGGGAGAGAACTGAGGATCCCGGAGAAAACCCGCTCAGGTCACGGGGAGAATGCACAAACTCCGTACAGGCAGCACCCGCGGTCAGGATCGAACCCGGGTCTCTGGCGCTGTGAGGCAGCAACTCTACCGCTGCACCACTGTGCCAAAGTTAAATGTTCCATTGAGCCAAGCGATATTTCTTTGTGACACTCTGGTAGTTTACGCTTACGTTTATTACCGTAGTTTAAACAAAAAAATCATATTTATTTATTTAAATTCTCCGGTTGCCATGGTGAGACTAGAACTATTGATCAAGGTTCCGGAACTCTTGTTGCTAATACTATGACTAAACCAAAGTAATGGATATTTTTAAGACCGAGATAGATTCTTGATTAGTTCGGGTGTCAGGGGCTATGGCGGGAAGGCAGGAGAATGGGGTTAGGAGGGAGAGATAGATCAGCCATGATAGAATGGCGGAGTAGACTTGATGGGCTAATTCTGTTCATCACTTATCAACTTATGAAGTATGCTGCCATGTGTATTAATGCAGCATCACTGGTAGACTATCTGATCATTCATTTTTTGCCCTACAGGATGTAACTGTGCCTACATTTTCCGTCATGTTTCCAACATTCCAACTCTTCCAAAGTACTTAATTGTCTGCAAAATGTTTCGAAACATCTCGACATTATGAATGCACTGTGAGACATTCTTTCCCACAGCGTCTTGTTCTCCAGTTGGTCAGAGGGTGGTGAATCTGTGGATTTTATTGCCACAGAAGGATGTGGAGGACAAGTCAAGGTATATTATTAAGTTGGAGATTGATAGATTTTTGATTAGTACGGGTGTCAGGGGTTATGGGGAGAAGGCAGGAGAATGGGGTTGGGAAGGAGAGATAGTTCAGCCATGATTGAATGCTGGAGTAGACTTGATGGGCCGAATGGCCTAATTCTGCTCCCATAAATTATGAACTTATGAAATGTATTGTGAATTACCTCATCAACTTTTTAAAATTGTACTTTCTTGCACATAATGTTTAATATTAATACTTACATTATTGATTTCTTAAATAATTCTATTCCTCGTATGAAAAGCTACTTTAATCATTTGGAATAACCATCGGTCAGAGCTATATTTCAATTGCCTAATAAAATGGGGAGATCTTAAGAGTGGTGGTGCAGCGGTAGAGTTGCTGCCTTACAGCGCCAGTGTACCGAGTTCAATCCCGACTACGGGTGCTGTCTGAATGGAGTTTGTACGTTCTCTCCATTGGTTTTCTCCGGGTGCTCTGGTTTCCTCCCACATTTCAAAGACGTACAGGTTTGTAGGTTAATTGGCTTGGTGTAATTGTAACTTGTCTCCTTTGGACCAAATAATGCTAGTGTACGGGGTGATCGCTGGTGGGCCTCTTGTTCCCATGCTGCATGTCTGAAATCTAATCTTTAAAGTTTCATTGGGTTGGAGCCCTCCGTTTATTTCTCGACCGCAGAACCAACCAACCAACCATCCAGTCTGAAGAAGTCTTGACTTGAACGTCACCCGTCCCTTGTCTCCAGGGATGGTGCCTGTCCCACTGAGTTACTCCAGCATTTTGTGTATATCTTGTTGCTGAGTTGAGCCTATTGGGGCTGTCGCACTTGGGCGACCTAATCCGCGAGTTCTGTCGAGTTTGCCCTCGCCTTATACTCGCAGCATGGTCGACACGAGGTCCTAGGTGGTCTTTGTAACTCTCCTTCATGCTCGAGAGTGGTCTCCGCGTACTCGAGGCCTCAGCTAGGTCGTGGCGTATTTTTCGAAGTAGATTGTAGTAGGTCGGCATGTCAGTGGTAGGTAATCGAGGGTTGTCGAAGGTAGTCAAATCTAGTCATAGATAGTCTTCAACATGGTCGAAGGGAGGTCGAAGGAGATCGAAGGAGGTCGTCTTCACTCTCCACTATTCGGTGTCCAATTTTCCCGAAGTTAGTCGTAG